>JALPQD010000291.1:2349851-2362351 GCA_023101885.1 Typhlomys cinereus | reverse complement strand
TGGAGTGGCTCAAATAACAAGCTGTTCCCCACCATGCGGAAGCAGGAATTCTCCGTCATCGTGGGCACAGGAGCCTATTCAAATTTGAGAATGAATAGACTGGGTCCTTTAATTCAACACGCTAATTCCTTAACTACTCCCTTTTAGGATATAAAAGGCTCCTGGTGCCGTAAATATACAGATAAAGACGGGAGATTATTAATAGAGCTGTTTCCAAAACCCCAGTTCATGAAATGCTCTGTTAACTAAATAGACTGTGTTACAATACCTGCCACTTAGCCAGAAAACATTTTCAATATGAAATCAGACACAAAAACTTACAGAGCACTTCTAGTGGTCAGAAACAAACCACGGAAGACATGCTTAGAGAAATTCATCACCATTCCAAGTTGAGAAAGTTTAAAATTGACAGAGATTGATACCTGCAAAGATAAAGAACCTTATAAATTCTGATTCTTCCACTTCCTCATGAATCTCCAGATAAATTATCTTAAATTCCTGATTTCCAGTTTTCTTTCTCTAAAATAGGGACCACGATGACAATTTTTATATCTATTTTGATTAGTGAGGCAATTTCTATAACAATATGTACTGTATAACACTAACTTTGTGTTTAATCAGCTCAAATAAATCTTTGCTACAAGAGCCATTATCTACAGCTCTTATATTACCAGACAGTGAAATACATTTTGACTCTACCAAGCCACGTACTATTTCCTGAACTTTCACACAATTTTTTATTGCCTCAGTATTTTTTTTCATTCTGTGTGTGTGTGTGTGTGTCTGTACATATAGGTGGAAATCCAAGATTGGTATCAGTAATCATCCTCAATTGTTCTTTTACCTTAATTCTTTTTGAGGCAGGGTCTCTTATGAAACCTAAAGTTTACCTATAAAGCTAATCAGGCTAAACAGCCAGTTCTGAATATTCCCAGGCTCAGCTTTTACAGATGAAATGACAGGAGGGCTGCCACACCCACCCAACATTTAGTGGTGTCTGGGAATCTAAACTCCAGATCCCTTGCTTGTATAGCAAGTACTTTAGTTGCTGAGCCGTCTCCCGAGCTTGCCTGATGGTTTTATACACTATGCCTTTTTCCTGGAGTGAACTGTCTCTGCTCCCTCTTCCCCTTCTCTATTATTATTATTGCTATTGCCGCAGTTGTTATTTTGTATGTGTGGTGTTGGAGATCAAACCCATTGCCTTAAACATGTGCTGTACCACTGAGTTACACTCCCAGTCTGTTTTGTTTCTAGAGCTTACGTTCATACTATCTCTTCTCTTTAGATGTTTTTCCTGTCATCTTTTCCATCATAGGTTCTCCTTAGTATCTACAGCATTTTGTGTACATCACCTCCTGAGTTGTGAGCCTATGTTTTTTTTTTTCTCATCGACTATGAATTTCTACAGTCATGTTTTTCATCATGATTGCCACTGTCTTGTTTGTTTGTTTGTTTGTTTGTTTGTTTGTTTGTTTGTTTGAGGGAAGATGACAATTTTCATTTTATTTGAGACCAAAGGTACATTTTCAATTTTAACAGAGAGAAAACAGTTGAGATTTTAAAAGTCTTAAGTCATTGGAATAAATACAAAGAATAAAATATCTAATTAATAAAAGAAAAATATTTAAATTCATATTTTAAAAATTAACCTGAAACAACAATATTGTAACTCCTCAGCTACTTAAGCTATATTGCAAGTGCTCATGAATTTCATGCCGAGCTCCATACGGGGATGCAGACGAGAACATTTCCATCACCACAGGATGTTCTATTCCACAGCACTTACTCTACCAGGCAGTGATATTCAGCACTAACTATAGTGAGTTTATAAATGAATGACTATTGATAAACACAAGAATGTCTACACATACTCTTTTGTCTGGATCAAAGGAGATTAATTATTCCTTAATGCTTAAACTGAAGAAAAACACACACAACAGAGACAAGATATGTACTATAGAGCTTATCACATAGCAGGCAATGAATAAAAGTTGGTTGAGGGTTGGGGGTGTAGTTCAGTGACACGGTGATTGCCTAGCATGTGCAAGGCCCTGAGTTCCATCGCAGGGGAGGAGGAAAGATGGATTGTGATAAACCTTACTCCCTGCCGTCTAATAAGTCATATTCTATGTTCTTCTAGAAGATTGCTACAGAAATTTCATTATAGAAGACGGTACTTCCGTGTGTGAATGGCCAGTCCTATTTAGCAGTGTGGTTGCATTTCCTCTGTTTAGTCTCATCAGGTCTACGTGGTCCTTCGCCTCAGAAGCAGATGTGTCCCTTTCACATGAGAGTGACGGTCGGTTCTGTGATGTCATTGATAGGCTCAAACAAACCAGCAGCCCAGACAGTAGAGAGAATATTTCTGCCGAAGCCATGCCACAACTAGAAAATCCCTTGCTTTTATTTATTTATTTTTCTGCTTTCTCTTCCCAGTGACTCCCTGAGACACTCCTTTGTCCTCCCCCTTGAACACACACCGTTGAGACCCTCAATTACTTACTGCTCTTATTTTGATGGGGACCAATCCAGTGTCAATCTTCTCTTCCACGGTTCCTCTTTAGAATCATTTGGTGTAAGTTCAAACCCCACCCCAAACACCTATGGTGCCGACAAGTTAACGAGCCTGATGCTGATTACAATAATATCTCCAAAGTCTTTCCCGGTGACCAGACTTTAGGGCCTGTCCTGGAATGGCCTTCACTTGGGTCCACAAAATTTCCTACAACAGAAAGTTACAGAATGTCTTCTGCACATCTGATTTTTGATTGAGAATTTTTTTTTTAATTCAGAAGTCTGAAAAAGGAATAAAGTACTAATCCATGCTCCTATATGAATGAATCTTGAAAACGTTAGGCTAAGTGAAAGAAGCCTTTCACATGAAATGTCCAGAACAGGCAAGTCCAGAGAGAAGATACCGAAATTGCCAGGGACCAAGGGAAGGAAAAATGGGAATGACTGCCGGTGAGCATAAAGTATCTCACTGAGGTAATGGAAATGTTCTAGAAGTAGATGCTAGTGGTTGCTGTCCAGCATGTGCATACATTAAAAACTACAAAACATGTGGCTGTCTCACAAGCAAAAGACCTGAGCTCTGAGCTTCTGACAGATCTGGGGACCAGCACTCTACCTTGTCTTTACTCATATTTATCCTGAGCTTGCTCCTTCCTCATCCTCTGTACTTTCACCTTTTAAAAAAAATGCTCATCATTGTATGTGATCACAAAACTGTTCAAATATTGTGCTATAATTAAAGTTAATGGAGCAATATGGATTCTGTAATCTACTTTACCAAACTTCCCGATCTTCAGATGGTATCTGTAGAAGAGTTAAAGAGGTGCTGCGCTCCTGTAAACAAACTGTCATCCATGACCCTGTCAACAACCCTAATGAAACTCATTGGGTCACAATAAAGAAAGCTATGAAAGCAGAAAAGGGCCAGCTGGGAGGAGGAAGGAGATTAGTAAGACTGCCAAGAGGATGGATAATGGGAATGACGATGATTGAAAGCAAATGCACATGGATGAAAAATATCATAATGAGCCCCATTATTGTATATAACCCAATATTATATATTGTATATGCTAATTAAAGCATTATACAGGGGCTGTGGAGATGATTTGACAATTAAAGCACTGCTGCATAAGCAAGAGGACTAGAGTTTGAATTCCGAGAACCCACCTAAAACACCAGTTGGCATAATTTAATCATAATTCCAGCCTCAGAAGATGAAAACCAGAAATTCCCAGATTAAACTATTCAGGCTAGTCCCATCAGTGAGCTCTGTCTCAAGAAGAACAAAGTGTAAGAGCAATAGGGGACAATCCTTGATAACCTCAGGCCTCTACACGTATGTATACACACACACACACACACACACACACGTGCTCACCTGGTCTCTGCATGCACATGCATGTATAGGAATACATACAGACATGTATACTCACACAGATACAAACATGTACTCTCCACATATACATGAAAGTAGAAAAAATTTGTACAGCTCTACTTATCTTGACTCTACAGTGAAAGTTCACTATTGATTTGAGTTGGTCTATTTAAAACGAACTTTCTATGGGAAAAAAAGAGCCCAAATATGACTTATTCAGAAAAATGGCATCATCTACCCAGCAGCTTAGGATTGATAACCATTCACACGGGCTGTATTTTAAAGTAACAGCACTTACGAGTGTCGTGATATCAAAATAAAGCAGTGATTTAATCATTGAAATATGATGCATCATCCATTTCATACAAAATACTCACAGCCTGCTTGAAAACCAATGAGTAAAAGCTATCTTCTCTCTGAAAAGTACAGTTCCACCACGAGCAGCCCTTGAAAGCACTCTTGCTCTGGTCTATCAGGAAGGAAACTAATAGGATTTACTTGAGAGTTAAATGGAGAAGCGGAATCAAGTATTTACACCATTGCACTTTCTGCAGAAACACTCACCTGTCTCATTTCCCAGAAGAAGATCACATAGTGTTTGTCACCCTCTGCAAAGGCAGTGCAGTGGCAAGTCACAAGCGAACCTAACAGTTTCCTCTTGTCAGCCAATGCAGTCAGTGAGCTGTTGACGCGAACAAAGTAATTCTTTTAAAAAAAAATTGTTTAATTTTATTTTGTATGCGTGTGTGTGTGTGTGTGTGTGTGTGTGTGTGTATCAGAGGGCATTATATGTCCCTGTGGAGGACCAAGGGTGACTTCAGGAACCATCCTGGATTGCTTCTACCTTCTTTTTGCTTTGTCTGGAGTTTCCTAAGCTCCCCTCACCTAGACAGGAAGTTCAAGTCTCAGCCTTTCCACCTAGGTTTTTTTAGGTGGGACCTGGGATCTGAACTCTGGACCTTCTGCTTGTGAGGCAGAGTTTTAACCCCTGAGCCATCTCTCCAGCCCCTGAACAAAGTAACTCTTAAACAGCATTCTTACATTTCCAAAAACAAAAAACAAAAAATAAAAAGCAAACAAAAAAACAAAAACAAAACTATGTGTTGTAAACAGGAAAACTTCCACGTCCTTCTAATCTTGGAGTTATTGAGAAACAACCAAGAATATAGCCTGTACATGATGAAAAGAGAGAACCAACGCTCTCTATGTTTACCTAAGCTAAAAGTTTTTAAATCTGATTTTCAGCTAACACAATCCAAAATGAGTTTATATACTCTCCCTCCACCCCTCCACCAGAAAGAAAGAATTAATATTAAACTAATGTTCAACAAGTTTAAATTATTTTCTATTAATTCATTCACATAGGCTTAAGTGAATTTGATAATTTTTTCACTTATCACCAAAATGCTAAAACTTATTACAGGCTTTTCTACTATTTCGTCAGAGAACAAGTGCCTAAGTGAAAGGTGGTGGCTGTGAACTCTCCTGTAGGAGACAGTCATAACATCTTCAGGTGCTGCAAAGAACAAAGATATTGAGGTTGTGTTTTAAACTAAAATTCTCCTTCAAGGTCAGACACACTGACACATGACTAAATCCAAGCAGTCAAGAGGCTGAAGCAGGAGGATGGGAATTTAAGGCCAGCTGAGCTATGCAGCAACTTCAAGGCCAAATTAGACTATATAGATGGACTATGTCTCAAAAAAAGTAAAATACATTTTTAGAAAGATGTGAGAAAAATAATGTTTCAGTGAAGACAAATGGCAGAGATCAACATGTATGAATGCTAAACAACGGCTTACTGTGTGTTATTTATTACAAATATACATTGGGATATGAATATGGATGATGGCAATCAGCACTGTATTCTTCAATTAACAAAGGCTTCTCCTCTGAAGGGGTTATTGATATTTTCTGGAATAACAATCATGTCATGGAGTGTAAACCTCTTTAGAACAATGTGCATAAACCTTTATTCTAAGTTCTAGTGTGAAAAGAATGCATGTATGACTAATTTCATTATTATTCTACTTAAGTTCTATTTTTTTCAAGACATGAAAAAGTCAAACCGGGCTGGAGAGGTGGCTCAGGGGTTAAGCCTCCGCCTTGTAGGCGGAAGGTCCTGAGTTCGGATCCCAGATCCCACGTATAGACGCCAGGCGGAAGCGGGGGCGGCCTGCGCTTCTGGTCCTGGTAGGGCGGAGCCTGTGAATCCCGGGACAGAAGGAGGTGGAGGCGTCCATGGTGGTTCGCGAATTCGTCCGTGGTTTTACACACACACACACACACACACACACACACACACATGCGCACGCGCGCCCGCACATGTATATGCACACAGTTGAATAAATAATAAAAAAAAGAATTAAAAAAAAAAAAAAGAAAAAAAAAGAAAAAGTCAAACCATTTTGAAAATCATAGAACTAATAGGACTTACAGAAAACTACATGAAAGACTTCATTGCATGCATTGGAGATATGATAAAACAGCATGGTGATAAAACAACATCAAATGTCACTTACGACTATTAATATCTACTCTAGGTTGACACTGAGGCTTGTGGTAACATCCACCTTAGTTTTACTCCCTCTGAATATCATGTGACCTCAGGGCAGGTTAATAACCTCAGAGCAGGTTAATAATCTGACCACAACAGGACTGCTATGAAGATTAAGTAAGATGTGTATGTGACGTGCCCCAGGTCATATTTACATAACAGAGCTCAGTAAATATTTCTGTCACTGCCGTTCCAGCTTTAGACTTGACCAGGTATTTACTGTCCCGGCCTTAACCCTCATGTTCAAGGAGACTTGCTTTTTTGAAAAACTCAGTTTCACTTTTCTCCCTACAAGCAATCTTAAATATGAAAATT
The DNA here is from genome assembly GCA_023101885.1 of Typhlomys cinereus. Taxonomy (NCBI): domain Eukaryota; kingdom Metazoa; phylum Chordata; class Mammalia; order Rodentia; family Platacanthomyidae; genus Typhlomys; species Typhlomys cinereus. Next base: position 2,355,587 of record JALPQD010000291.1, on the reverse strand, counting down.
GTTTTCAAAGGTACCATTTCCATTCTATGATATTCTACCTTCTTCCTTCCTACTTAACTCTTCTCACCCTGTAGCATGAATAATAGCTAAAATTTTAGTCTGACTTTATCCAGGAAACAAACATCTCCTGTTACTTCTGAGTGTTCATTCTGCTAATCAAGACGATCTACAGGAAATCCAAATCCCTGCATGAGCTTATGCAGACAGTCAAGAGTCTAAAAAGTGCTGCTTCAAGTGGGGCCGGTGGACCAGAGATAGCATCTCATCAGACAAATACTGAACAGCAGTTTGGCAGAGTAATTTCATTTCTGTTGAATCTGCTTGTGAAAATTGTGGAGCATATACTTTGAGTGTTTATAACTTATTTTCTTGATTACTTATGCATGTCAATTATATCTCAGTAAAGCTACCTTAAAAACAAACAAACAAACAAACAAAAAGAGACCTTTGAATGAAGTGGGGCATGAAAGGAGGGTGGGGTGTAAAAGGAAAGCAGGCACTGCCTAAACCAAGTGGAGGGGAAACAGCACTTCCTGCCTTTGACATTCCATTTCCTGGCTGCCCAGTGACCAAAGAGAGGAGAGAAAGGAACAGTCTTTAAAGTTTGCACAACCCTTAAACATAGTCTCTAAAATGTTGGCGACAAGGTTCCAGTTGTCACGCCTGGGTTCAGCACAGAGTCCGGGTACATACCTGGGCCTTAGAGACTAGCTTGTCCTCAGCTTCCGTAATGCCATTGCTGCTAATTAAAAATTTGCTTTGGGTTTAAAAAAATGGCTTCTCGGGATGCATTCAGTAAAGCATAGCTGCAAATCAGGGACGTGGTACCCCAGTACAGACAGTGATTAGGATAAGCAAGCATTGGAAATCTGAACCAGAGTCAGTGGGTACTGTACCCCAATCTAAAATGCCTGTCCTTCCACTTGGAAAGTTTAAGAAGAGTAAAAACACTGAGAGGGTGCTAACACAATACTAAGGAATGGTATGTGGAATTTCTGCCTTTGCTTCTTCCAATCAGCATATTTGGTAATTAGTATGCTGAATGAAATATTAAAATCCATAATGTGGAATATTTAAAGGGTGACAGCAGCAAAGCTCTACAAACAATGAATCTGTCAACAAATATTAAGAGGAAATTATTCAGAAAGCTAAATTTCTCCAGATCTGACGGGCTATATACCTCCTAGCACTTGGGAAGAAAACACAAAGGATCATGGTCTGAGAACAAGGTCTCATACCAGTTTAAGGACAGCCACACACAACGTGAGACCCCCATCTCAAAAGAGAAAAGAAAACAAGACAAAAAAAAAGCTGGAGTTATTTAAGTTTGAGAGCCCTAGAGAATTTCTAGGAATTTATTCTCAGTAGATAATGAGGAGGGAAGTGGCTGAGGAGGAGGCTCAGCTGCTACAGCACTCGTCAGCAAAAGGACAAGAGTTCGGATTCATAGATCTCACATTAAAATGGTTTGCAGGTGGCAGCCTGTCTTTAATTCCATTCCAGGAAAGTAGAGCCTGGGAATTTCCAATGCAAGCTCAGTATCCAGACTAGCTTCATCAGTGAGTTCTGGATTTAATTAGAGACACAGCCTCAAAAAATAACAGAGAACAGTGATTAAGGGATAATAACCAGCAATAGCCTTGGGCCTCCACACATATGTACACACATGCATGCGCATGTACACATGCTCAGGAGCATGTTCAAAACATGCAAAACATGCATACAAACTGGAATGGACACACACATGAAAAATGGCAAGTGTACAACTTTCTGCTTTTTTGTACTGTGACTATTTTGGAACAGGGTCTCTCATGGCCCAGGTGAGTTAGGAGCTGGCTAAGGAGGACATTGATCCTCCTTCTTTCCACATGCGCCACCAACCCAGGTGAGGCAATGCTAGAATTTGAACCTAGGACCTTCTGTAATGCTAAGTCAACACTAACTACTGAGCTATTTCCCTATCAAGAGTGAAAGGAGGCTAAATATATTAAATTATGCATTATATAATTAATTTTAATAATAGGAACTCTGAAAGTGCCTAAATGCTCAAACACAATAATGACACATGTACTCTTGAGAGTATTATGCAATCACAAGTGAATCACAAAGAATGATTAAGATTCTATATTATTTTTACAGTGCTCAGTTGCACACAAAAGTTAGAGCTATAGCACATGAGCATGAAAAGAGGCAAGCAAAAAAAAGTGAAAGTAGAGTTCCATGCGATACTTTATAAGGTGAGGGGGAAAAAGAGCTTTGCGGACATACAAAAATTAAATATTAAATTAATTATAATTTCTAATTATAGGTATAAATTTATTGACATAAAACTTGCTCACATTTTTTTTCTTTTTCATGTATGTGTATGGGTTTCATGCATGTCTATGTGTTTCAGTGTGTGTGGATGCGTGTGAGTGGGAGGTGTATGCACACAAGTGCACTTGAGTGTGTGTACCTGTGCAGGTCCAAGGTTGATATCACGAATTATCTTTAATCACTCTTCCACCTTATTATTGTGAGATCTGGATTCTAATTAAGCCCATATCGCATCATTAGGAGTCTGGCTGACCAGTTTCACATAGTTTTTGAGAACAGTACTGTGATGATCTTGCTTTTGTTCATTATGGTGGATACAATCCTCTGTCCAGATTTCCAGCTTGGTGTCTCTCTCAGAGAAACTGCTCGAAATCGACAGCCTCTGTGATTCCTTCCTCCACAGGGTGGATACACTCAAGGGTGAACCTGCTTCTTTCTTGTTTTATTTTTTATTTTATTTCTTGTCCCACTTCGCTCTAAACTTTTTCTTCTTTTTTTATGTTTTTCTGGTTTCATTTTTTAAATTTTTGTTTATTTTTATTTTTGTGTTTGTGTGTCTGTGTCTCTGTGTATCAGAGGGCGCTGTGTGTGCCTGTGGAGGCTCAAGGGTGACTTTGGGAATCATACTGGATTGCTTCTAATTCCTATTTGCTCTGAAGTTTCCAATGCTCAGCCTTCCAGAATGGGAAGTACAGGCTGCCACCATTTCTGCTGGTGTTTTTACATGGGATCTGGGATCCAAACTCAGGACCTTCTGCTTGCAAGGAAGAAACTTAACCCCTGAGCCATCTCTCCAGCTCACCACAAACTTTTTCAAAGCTACCATGGCAATGGTAGGAATAAAGAATTGTGCACAGTAAATTTTTAATGGAAGTGAAAAAGTATATCTCAATAACTTAAAAAAAAACTGTGTAGAGTTAAGCAATCAGCACCACAAACAAGGTCCACACACACACACATACACACACACACACACACACACACACACACACACACACTTGTTTACAGCCAATTTCCACTTGCACTACATTTGCTCTGCTTTCTATCTCCATAGACAAGTTATATTTTAAGCAGAAAAAATGACACGCTTATGTGCTCACAGGGTAAAGTTAAAATGGATGTGTGTTAACAATATGTTGATCCAGTTATAGATACTATTTAAAAAATAAATATCTTTCTGAAGTTTTGACCAATTAGCTTCAACTACCTATAGAGCTTTATGTTTTTAAGCTTTTTTTAAAAAAAAAGCATAAATGAGGATTCTGAATAACTATGACATTGTGGATGTGCATTCAATTTTACTTCCCAACAAACCCAGCTAAAAGTATAGTAAAGGGCTCTGCAAAGGCATGAAAAATGACCAGGACAACAAACAGAAAAAAAGGGACACAACAAAATGTATAAACTCAAAGCAGATAAAGAAGCAATCACTGACTGCAGAACAGAAGAAGGTGGTCCTGGCTCAGCAGTGGGGCAAGCTCAGAAACAATCACACGTGCCCAGAAAAGCACATTCCATCCCACATGAGGGTATAAAGGGCAGACGCAGGAAAGTTCACTGAAATTCTCGTTTTAGCATCAGATAACCCAGAGCCCTTCCCCACCCACAGGCAACTACATCTGCTGCCTTCTGCAGAAAGAGGACGGATGGGCATGGGTGAGCATGGGGGACCATCCTGGAATCAAGAGGATTGGGTGAACATGGTACACCCCAAAAGCTGACTTCTTCTCCAACTCCCAGAAAGGGGGTCCTTGTCCTACACTGGCAAAGCAAGAGGTGGAAGAGTTTTCTCTGTAAAAATCTAACCAGTCTAAGAAGATTTAATACAGTGAGTGGCTGGACATTGCTCAGTGAAATGGCTCACAGGTGGCAAGCTTCCCCGGAGGAACAGAGCTTTTTAACAGTTTAATGGGGTGGGGGGCGGCAACAGGTCTTAAATAAAAACAGACAACAAGATTACCTACCAGGCCACTGAGAAATGTTTCAGACACAGAAAGCAGAGACCAAAATAAACAAACAGAAGGCAAACTGAAGAAACAGAAAGACTCCAGGAAGGGAAAAAAGGTTCAATCTTATATTAATACATTCAGAGACAGAATATGTATATAAAATATAATATGTACATCAAAAACATACTTCGCAAATGACTGGAAACTTAACGTCCACACAAAACAAAACAGAGTCTTGACCCCTAAGTCATCTCTCCAGCCCACACAAAACAAAACATGGCTATAGATGCTGAAGCCAACTGTATTCATAATTGCCCAACTAGAAGCAACCAAGATGTTTGTAATTCAGTAGGTGAATGGATGAACTGCAGTACATCCACACATATCAGAATATCATTTACTTGTGAAAATAAATGAGCTATCAAGGCATAAGAAAACATGACAGAAATTTAAATGCATATTGGTAGATGGCATACACCTATCTGAAAAGCGAAACAGTCATGTTACTTAAGATGGGATGTGTCCTGAGGCCATTCTGTCACTATGCAAACATACAGTGTGCTTATACAGAGTGAGACACTAAAGACTTTTATTAGACACTATATAATATTTTAGACTGCTGCTGCATATGCAGTCCACCAACCAAAACTTCCCTAGGTGGCATATGATTGCATATGGCACTCTGGAAAGAACAAAGTTAGGGGGATAGTAAAAAAGCTCTGTGAAGGAAGAGGGCTGAATGGCGAGGCCCTGGGTTTTAGGGTAGCAACTCAGCAGTTTTACTTTTAGAAATCTACCCCAACATGACCAGTGAAATAGCTCAGCAGGCAAAGGTGCTTGCTGCCAAGTCTGGCAACTTGTGTTTGATTCCCCAGAACCCATCTGATGGAAGGAGTGAATGAACTCCCACAATCTTACATGCATTCAGTAGCAAGCATACACACACAGTAGATAAGCAAATGCAAATTTTTAAAAATTAAGAAATCTACCTTAAGAAAATCCACAAGGCATATGGCGAGGAGGCACGCAAAGGGGCCAAGTAAACCACTGTATCTCATCTAAATTATCCAGGACATAGATGGTTAAATGGCTGGAGCTAGGCTGCTATAAAAATTAAAATAATAATTATTTAATAACATCATAGAAAATACATAAAAGTACTAGTTTTAAAGATTACAAAATAATGAAAAATGCATTTCTGGGCTGGAGAGATGTCTCAGGGGTCAAGATTCTGCCTTGTAAGCAAAGGTCCTGAGTTTGGAATCCAGGTCCCACGTGAAAATGCCAGGCAGAAATGGCAGTGGCCTGCACTTCTGGATCTGGTGGGCAGAGCTTGGGAAATCTCAGAAGGAGGTAGAAGCAATCCAAGATGATTCCCAAAGTCATCGTTAGTCCTCTGCAGGGACACACAATGCCCTCTCACACATACAGAGAGAGAGAGAGAGAGAGAGAGAGAGAGAGCGAGAGAGAG